>JAEUCK010010169.1:0-46491 GCA_017311455.1 Otocyon megalotis megalotis | reverse complement strand
AACCTAACCCTAACCGTAACCTGTACCAAACCCTAAACCTAAACCTAACGCTAAGATGTACCGCAACCTTAACCCTAACCCTAAACCTAACCCTAAACTGTACGGTAACCCTAACCCTAAACCTAACCCTAACCTGTACCGTAAACCTAACCCTAACCCTAACATTAACGCTAACCCTAATCCTAAACCTAACGTGTAACGTTACCCTAACCGCAACCCTAATCCCAAACCTAACCCTAACCCTAACCACTACCGTAACCCTAACCCTACCCCAAATTTAACTCTAAACTGTATTTAACCTAATCCCAAACCTAACCCTAACGCTAAACCTAACCCTAACACTTACCTGCACCGTAAGCCTACCCCTAACCCTACTCCTAACCGTAACCCTAACCCTAGCTCTAAACCTACCCTGTAACCTAACCCTAACCATAGTTCTAAACTCTATGGCAAACCTAACCCTAACCCTAACACAAACCCTTACCGTAACCATAACCCTAATCCTATCCTGTACCATAACCCTAACACTAACCCTAAACTTAAACGTAATCCTAACCTGCACCGTAACCCTAAACCTAACCTTAACCCTAACCCTAACGCTAACCTATACCGTAACCCTAACCCTAAACCGAACCGTAACCCTAAATGTACCATAACCCTAACCCTAACCCTAAACCTAAACTTAAACCTGACCTATACCGTAACCATAACCCTAACCCTGACCTGTACCATAAACGTAACACTAACCCTAAAACTAACCATAACCTATACCATAACCCTAACCCTATAGTTACCCTAACCGAAACCCTAACCCTAACCTGTACCATAACGCTAAACCTAACCCTAAAACTATCCCTAACCTGTACCGCAAACCTAACCCTAAACCAAAGCCTAACCCTAACCCTGTCCATAACCTGTACGGTAACCCTAACACTAACACTAACCCTAACCCTAAGTTGTACCGTAACCCTAACCCTAACACTAAACCTCACCCTAACTTGTATCAAAACTCTAACCATAACCATAACCCTACACTTACAGTAACCCTAACCCTAACCCCAACCTGTACCGTAACCATACCACTAACCCTAACCCTAACCTGTACTGTAAACCTAACCCTAACCCTAACCCTAAACCTAACCCTAACCTGTACTATAAACCTAACTCTAAACCTAACATTACCCCTAACCCTAACCCTAAACCTAACGTGTAACGTAACCCTAACCGCAACCCTAATCCCAAACCTAACCCTAACCCTAACCACTACCGTAACCCTAACCCTACCCCAAATTTAACCCTGAACTGTATCGTAAACCTAACCCTAACGCTAAACCTAACCCTAACACTTACCTGCACCGTAAGCCTACCCCTAACCCTACCCCTAACCGTAACCCTAACCCTAGCTCTAAACCTACCCTGTAACCTAACCCTAACCATAACTCTAAACTCTATGGCAAACCTAACCCTAAACCTAACACTAACCCTTACCCTAACCATAACCCTAATCCTATCCTGTACCGTAACCCTAACACTAACCCTAACCCTAAACGTAATCCTAACCTGCACCGTAACCCTAAACCTAACCTTAACCCTAACCCTAACGCTAACCTATACCGTAACCCTAACCCTAAACCGAACCGTAACCCTAACTTGTACCGTAACCCTAACCCTAACCCTAAACCTAAACTTAAACCTGACCTATACCGTAACCCTAACCCTAACGCTGACCTGTACAATAAACGTAACACTAACCCTAAAAATAACCATAACCTGTACCATACCTCTAACCCTAAAGTTACCCTAAACATAACCCTAACCCTAACCTGTACCGTAACCCTAAACCTAACCCTAAACCTATCTCTAACCTGTACCGCAAACCTAACCCTAAACCAAAGCCTAACCCTAACCCTGATCATACCTGTACGGTAACCCTAACACTAACCCTAACCCTAACCCTAAGTTGTACCGTAACCCTAACCCTAACCCTAACCCTAAACTGTACCGTAACCCTGACCCTAACCCTATCCCTAACCTCTACCGAAACCCTAACCCTAATCCTAAACTGTACTGTAACCCTTCCACTAACACTAAACCTAACCTGTACTGTGACCCTAACCCTAACCCTAACACCAACACTAACCTGTGCCGTAACCCTAACCCTAACACTAAACCTCACCCTAACTTGTATCGTAACACTAACCATAACCATAACCCTACACTTACAGTAACCCTAACCCTAACCCTAACCTGTACCGTAACCCTAAACCAAACCCTAAACCTAACCCTAATGCTAACTTATACCTTAACCTTAACCCTAAACCTAACCGTAACCCTAACTTATTCCGTAACCCTAATCCTAACCCTAACCCTAACATGTACCACAACCCTTAGCCTAACCCTAACCGCAACCTGTACCATAACCCTAACCCTAACCCTAACTAGTACCGCAACCCTAACACTAACCCTAACCTGTACAGTAACCCTAAGCATACCCCTAACCCTCAGCTCTACCACATGCCTAACCCTAACGCTAACCTAACCCTAACACTAACGCTAACCCTGACCCTAACCTGTACGGTAACCCTAACTCTAAACCTATCCCTAACCTGAACACTAACCTGTACCGTAACTCTAACCCTACCCTCAACCTAACCCTAACCTGTACCATAACCATAACCCTAACCCTAACCCTTTTCCACTCCCCACTCTTAAATTTGCATTGTATAGTAATTTTGAATTTAAATTTAATTTTGAATTTCACTTGTATTATAAATTTTGGAATTCACATTAATTTTGAATTTTAATGTTAATTTATAACGTAACCTTAACCCTAAACCTTACCATAACCCTAACTTGTACCGTAACCCTAATCCTAACTCTAACCCTTACCTGTAACGTACCCTAACCCTAACCCTAAGCATAAACTGTACCGTAACACTAACCCTAAGCCTCAACCTAACCATAACCTGTACCGTAACCCTAAACCTGAACCTAACCCTAACCCTAACCAGTACCGTAACCCTAACCCTAACCTGAACCTTAACACTAACCCTATCCCTAACCCTAAATCTAAACCTCTCCTGTACCTGAACTGTAACCCTAAACCTAACCTCTATGGCAAACCTAAACCTAACCGGTACAGTAACCCAACCCTAAACTGTACCGTAACACTAAACCTAACCCTAACACTACCCCTCACCCTAAACCTAATCTGTAAAATAACCTAACCCTAAGCCTAACCCGAACCCTAACCCTAACCTGTACCATAACGCTGAACGTAACCCTAACCCTAACACTACCCTGTACCGTAAACCTGAACTTAAACCTAACCCTAAACTGTAACGTAACCCTACCCCTAACCCTAACCCTGACCGTAATCCTTACCTGTCCCATAAAACTAACCCTAACCCTAAACATAACCTGTACCATAACCCTAACCCTAACCCTAACCCTAAACTGTATCGTAGACCTACCCCTACCCTACAATGTACCGTAACCCTAAACCTAACCTTAACCCTACCTCTATACTTAACCTGTAACCTAAACCTAACCATAACTCTAAACTCTATGCCAAACCTAACCCTAACCTTAACACTAACCCTATCCCTATCCAAAGCCCTAAATTGTAGCGCAAACCTAAACCTAACCCTAACCCTAACCCTAACCCAAACCAGTATGGTAACCCTCACCCTAAACCTAAACCTAAACCTAAACCTAACCGGTACCGTGAATCTCTAACTCCTAGCCCTAACCCTAACCCTAAGCCCAACCCCAAACCTTTCCTGTACCGTAAACCTAACCCTAAAACCTAAACCTAACCCTAACCTAAAACGTAACCCTTTCAGTAAATTTAAACCCCACCGTAACTCCCACCTGTACGGGTACCTTAAATCCCAACTCCTAAATCTCAACGCCACCCCATACTGTAACGCTAACCCTAAACTAAACGTAATATTTAATTGGTAACAAGTATTCCTTAAATCTTGAAATCCCACCCTAAATCCTAATCTGACTTGTACTGCACTCCAACGTAAATTCGTAATTCCTAACCTGTACCGTAGTTCCTGCACCATAATTCCTAAACCTAAAATTAAGCTTCAATTCCTAAATTACTACTGTAGAATTTCAGAATTCCTAAATTCATAAATCAAAATCCCAATCCCTAAACTAAACTATAGCCTGTTTCTCACTCCTAAATTTCAATCCTAATTCCTAACCTGTACTGTAACCCTAAACCTAACCCAAACCTAAGCCTAACCTGTACCATAACCCTAACTCTAACTCTAACTCTAACCCTAACCCTACATTAACTGTACTATAACCCTAAACCTAACCCTAACTCTAAACCTAACCTGTACCATAACCCTAACCCTAACCCAAACCCTAACCCTAACCCTAAACTCAACTCTGCAAACTGTACTGCACCATACCACTTCCACCCTAACCTGTACTAAGTAATCCCAACCCTAACCCTAACCCTAACCCTAACGCTAACCTGTACCGTAACCCTAACCCTAACCTTAACCCTAACGTGTACCATAACCCTAAACCTAATGCTCACCCTAACCCTAACCGGTACCGAAACCGTAAACTTATCCTAACCCTAAACCTAATCCTAACCCTAACCCTAACCCTAACCTGAATTGTAACCCTAACCCTAACCCAAAGCCTAACCCTAACCTGTACCGTAAACCTAACCCTAACCCTAACCATAACCCTAACCTGTACCGTAACCCTAAAACTAACACTAACCCTATCACTAAGCCTAAACTATACCGTAACCCTAACCCTAAACCTAACCGTAGCCCTAACTTGTACCGTAACCCTAACCCTAACACTAACACTAACCCTAACCTGTAACATAACACTAACTGTAAACCTAACCCTAACCTGTACCGTTACCCTAATCCTAACCCTAAAACTAACCATAACCTGTACCGTAACCGTAACCCTAACCCTAAACCAAACCCTAAACCGACCCTGTACCATAACCCTAAACCTAACCCTAACCGTAACCTGTACCGAAACCCTAAACCTAAACCTAACCCTAAGATGTACCGCAACCTTAACCCTAACCCTAAACCTAACCCTAAACTGTACGGTAACCCTAACCCTAAACCTAACCCTAACCTGTACCGTAAACCTAACCCTAACCCTAACATTAACGCTAACCCTAACCCTAAACCTAACGTGTAACATTAACCCTAACCGCAACCCTAATCCCAAACCTAACCCTAACCCTAACCACTACCGTAACCCTAACCCTACCCCAAATTTAACCCTAAACTGTATTTAACCTAATCCCAAACCTAACCCTAACGCTAAACCTAACCCTAACACTTACCTGCCCCGTAAGTCTACCCCTAACCCTACTCCTAACCGTAACCCTAACCCTAGCTCTAAACCTACCCGGTAACCTAACCCTAACCATAGCTCTAAACTCTATGGCAAACCTAACCCTAACCCTAACACAAACACTTACCCTAACCATAACCCTAATCCAATCTGTACCGTAACCCTAACACTAACCCTAACCTTAAACGTAATCCTAACCTGCACCGTAACCCTAAACCTAACCTTAACCCTAACCCTAACGCTAACCTATACCGTAACCCTAAACCTAAACCGAACCGTAACCCTAAATGTACCGTAACCCTAACCCTAACCCTAAACCTAAACTTAAACCTGACCTATACCGTAACCATAACCCTAACCCTGACCTGTACCATAAACGTAACACTAACCCTAAAACTAACCATAACCTGTACCATAACCCTAACCCTATAGTTACCCTAACCGAAACCCTAACCCTAACCTGTACCGTAACCCTAAACCTAACCCTAAACCTATCCCTAACCTGTACCGCAAACCTAACCCTAAACCAAAGCCTAACCCTAACCATGACCATAACCTGTACGGTAACCCTAACACTAACCCTAACCCTAACCCTAAGTTGTACCGTAACCCTAACCCTAAACCTAACCCTAACCCTAACCCTAACCTGTACCGTAACCCTGACCCTAACCCTATCCCTAACCTGTACCGAAACCCTAACCCTAATACTAAACTGTACCGTAACCCTTCCACTAACACTAAACCTAACCTGTACTTTGACCCTAACCCTAACCCTAACACTAACACTAACCTGTGCCGTATCCCTAACCCTAACACTAAACCTCACCCTAACTTGTATCAAAACCCTAACCATAACCCTAACCCTACACTTACAGTAACCCTAACCTGTACCGTAACCCTAAGCCAAACCCTAAACCTAACCCTAATGCTAACTTATACCTTAACCCTAACCCTAAACCTAACCGTAACCCTAACTTATTCCGTAACCCTAATCCTAACTCCTAACCCTAGGCAGGTTTGCCAAATTCCTAGTTTGCACCTTTACCGTAAATTTGTATCAGAATTCCACCCCTAATTCTAATTCCTAAATCTTCAAATTCCCAACTCCTAAACTGTCTCGTGTAATACTCAACCCACCCCAACCTAAATTCATACCCTGTACCGTAACCCTAACCCTAAACCTAACCCTAACCCCAACCTTAACCCTAACCAGTACCGTAACCCTAACCCTAACCTGTACCGTAACACTAACCCTATCCCTAACCCTAAATCTAAACCTCTCCTGTACCTGAACCGTAACCCTAAACCTAACCTCTATGGCAACCCTAACCCTAACCGGACAAACCCGAACCCTAAACTGTACTGTAACACTAAACCTAACCCTAACACTACCCCTCACCCTACCCTAATCTGTAAAATAACCTAACCCTAAGCCTAACCCGAACCCTAACCCTAACCCTAACCCTAACCCTAAACTGTCCGTAACACTAACCCTAACTCTCAACCTAACCATAACCTGTACCGTAACCCTAACCCTAAACCTAACCCTAACCCCAACCTTAACCCTAACCAGTACCGTAACCCTAACCCTAACCTGTACCGTAACACTAACCCTATCCCTAACCCTAAATCTAAACCTCTCCTGTACCTGAACCGTAACCCTAAACCTAACCTCTATGGCAAACCTAACCCTAACCGGTCAAACCCGAACCCTAAACTGTACTGTAACACTAAACCTAACCCTAACACTACCCCTCACCCTACCCTAATCTGTAAAATAACCTAACCCTAAGCCTAACCCGAACCCTAACCCTAACCTGTACCATAACGCTGAACGTAATCCTACCCTAACCCTAACCCTAACCCTAACCTGTACCGGAACCCTAAACTTAACCCTAACCCTAAACTCTAACGTAACCCTACCCCTAACACTAACCCTGACCGTAATCCTTACCTGTCCCATAAAACTAACCCTAACTCTAAACTTAACTGTACCTTAACCCTAACCCTAACCCTAACCCTAATCCTAACCCTAAACTGTATCATAAACCTAACCCTAACCCTACACTGTACCGTAACCCTAACCCTAACCCTAACCCTTCCTCTATACTTAACCTGTAACCTAACCCTAACCATAACTCTATACTCTATGCCAAACCTAACCCTAACCCTAACATTAACCCTATCCCTATCCATAACCCTAAATTGTAGCGCAAACCTAAACCCAACACTAACCCTAACCCTAACCCTAACCAGTACGGTAACCGTAACCCTAAACCTAAACCTGAACCTAAACCTAACCGGTACCGTAACCCTAACCCTAGCCCTAACCATAACGCTAACCCTAACCCTAAACCATTCCTGTACCGTAAACCTAACCCTAAACGTAAACCTAACCCTAACCTGTACCATAACCCTTTCAGTAACCCAAACCTAACCATAACCCTAATCTGTACGGTAAACTTAAACCTAACCCTAACCCTAACGCTAACCTATACTGTAACGCTAACCCTAAAACTAACCGTAACCCTAACATGTACCGTAACCCTAACCCTAAACCTAACCCTAAACTTTAACCTGACCTGTACCGTAACCCTAACCCTAACCCTAACCCTAACCCTAACCACAACCTGTACCGTTACCATACCACTAAACCTAACCCTAACCTGTACTATAAACCTAACCCTAACCCTAACCCTAACCCTAACGCTAACCTGTACCGTAACCCTAACCCTAACCTTAACCCTAACGTGTACCATAACCCTAAACCTAACGCTCACCCTAAACCTAACCGGTACCGAAACCCTAAACTTACCCTAACCCTAAACCTAATCCTAACCCTAACCCTAACCCTAACCTGAATCGTAACCCTAACCCTAACCCAAAGCCTAACCCTAACCCGTACCGTAAACCTAACCCTAACCCTAACCATAACCCAAACCTGTACCGTAACCCTAAAACTAACACTAACCCTATCACTAAGCCTAAACTATACCGTAACCCTAACCCTAAACCTAACCGTAGCCCTAACTTGTACCGTAACCCTAACCCTAACACTAACACTAACCCTAACCTGTAACATAACACTAACCCTAAACCTAACCCTAACCTGTACCGTTACCCTAATCCTAACCCTAAAACTAACCATAACCTGTACCGTAACCGTAACCCTAACCCTAAACCAAACCCTAAACCTAACCTGTACCATAACCCTAAACCTAACCCTAACCGTAACCTGTACCGAAACCCTAAACCTAAACCTAACCCTAAGATGTACCGCAACCTTAACCCTAACCCTAAACCTAACCCTAAACTGTACGGTAACCCTAACCCTAAACCTAACCCTAACCTGTACCATAAACCTAACCCTAACCCTAACACTAACCTGTGCCGTATCCCTAACCCTAACACTAAACCTCACCCTAACTTGTATCAAAACCCTAACCATAACCCTAACCCTACACTTACAGAAACCCTAACCCTAACCCTAACCTGTACCGTAACCCTAACCCAAACCCTAAACCTAACCCTAATGCTAACTTATACCTTAACCCTAACCCTAAACCTAACCGTAACCCTAACTTATTCCGTAACCCTAATCCTAACCCTAACCCTAACATGTACCACAACCCTTATCCTAACCCTAATCGCAACCTGTACCGTAACCTTAACCCTAAGCCTAACCCTAACCCTAACACTCACCCTAACCTGTACCGCAACCCTAACACTAAACCTAACCTGTACAGTAACCCTAAACATACCCCTAACCCTCAGCTGTACCACATGCCTAACCCTAACGCTAACCTAACCCTAACCCTAACCCTAACCCTGACCCTAACCTGTACGGTAACCCTAACTCTAAACCTATCCCTAACCTGAACACTAACCTGTACCGTAACCCTAACCCTACCGCTCAACCTAACCCTAACCTGTACCGTAACCATATCCCTAACCCTAACCCTAACCCTAAACCCCCTTTACAGTAACCCTAACCCAAAACCTAACCCTAACCCTAACCTGTATCATAACCCTAAACCTAACACTAACCCTAACCCTAACGCTAACCTATAACGTAACCCTAACCCTAAACCTTACCATAACCCTAACTTGTACCGTAACCCCAATCCTAAATCTAACCCTTACCTGTAATGTAACCCTAACCCTAACCCTAACCCTAAACTGTACCGTAACACTAACCCTAACCCTCAACCTAACCATAACCTGTACCGTAACCCTAACCCTAAACCTAACCCTAACCCCAACCCTAACCCTAACCAGTACCGTAACCCTAACCCTAACCTGTACCGTAACAGTAACCCTATCCCTAACCCTAAATCTAAACCTCTCCTGTACCTGAACCGTAACACTAAACCTAACCTCTATGGCAAACCTAACCCTAACCATACAAACCCGAACCCTAAACTGTACCGTAACACTAAACCTAACCCTAACACTACCCCTCACCCTAAACCTAATCTGTAAAATAACCTAACCCTAAGCCTAACACGAACCCTAACCCTAACCTGTACCATAACGCTGAACGTAACCCTAACCCTAACCCTAACCCTAAACTGTACCGTAACCCTAAACTTAACCCTAACCCTAAACTGTAACGTAACCCTACCCCTAACCCTAACCCTGACCGTAATCCTTACCTGTCCCATAAAACTAATCCTAACCCTAAACTTAACTGTAAGGTAACCCTAACCCTAACCCTAACCCTAAACTGTATCGTAAACCTAACCCTAACCCTACACTGTACCGTAACCCTAACCCTAACCCTAACCCTACCTCTATACTTAACCTGTAACCTAACCCTAACCATAACTCTAAACTCTATGCCAAACCTAACCCTAACCCTAACACTAACCCTATCCCTATCCATAACCCTAAACTGTAGCGCAAACCTAAACCTAACCCTAAGACTAACCCTAACCCTAACCAGTACGTTAACCCTAACCCTAAATCTAAACTTAACCCTAACCTGTACCGTAACACTTTCAGTAACCCAAACCTAACCGTAACACTAAGCTGTACGGTAAACTTAAACCTAACCCTAATCCTAACGCTAAACTATACTGTAACGCTAACCCTAAAACTAACCGTAACACTAACTTGTACCGTAACCCTAACCCTAAACCTAAACCTAAACTTTAACCTGACCTGTACCGAAACCCTAACCCTAACCGTAACCCTAACATGTACCGTAACCCTAACCATAACCCTAAACCCAACACTAAGCGTAACCCTAACCAATACCGTAACCCTAACCCTAACCATAAACCTAAACCTAACCCTAAAACTAAACTATACCGTTTCCCTCACCCTAAGCCTAACCCTAACCCTAACCTGTACTGTTACCCTAAACCTAACCCAAACCTAAGCCTAACATGTACCATAACCCTAACTCTAACCCTAACTCTAACCCTAACCCTAACATTAACCTGTACTATAACCCTAACCCTAACACTAACCCTAAACCTAACCTGTACCATAACCCTAACCCTAACCCAAACCCTAACCCTAACCTTAACCTAACCCCAACCTGTACCGTAACCATACCACTAACCCTAACCCTAACCTGTACTGTAAACCTAACCCTAACCCCCTAACCCTAACGCTAACCTGTACCGTAACCCTAAACCTAACCCTAACCCTAACCTTAACCCTAACGTGTACCATAAACCTAAACCTAATGCTCAACCTAACCCTAACCGGTACCGAAACCCTAAACTTACCCTAACCCTAAACCTAATCCTAACCCTACCCTAACCCTAACCTGAATCGTAACACTAACCCTAACCCAAAGCCTAACCCTAACCCATACCGTAAACCTAACTCTAACCATAACCCAAACCTGTACCGTAACCCTAAAACTAACACTAACCCTATCACTAAGCCTAAACTATACCGTAAACCTAACCCTAAACCTAACCGTAGCCCTAACTTGTACCGTAACCCTAACCCTAACACTAACACTAACCCTAACCTGTAACATAACACTAACCGTAAACCTAACCCTAACCTGTACCGTTACCCTAATCCTAACCCTAAAACTAACCATAACCTGTACCGTAACCGTAACCCTAACCCTAAACCAAACCCTAAACCTAACCTGTACCATAACCCTAAACCTAACCCTAACCGTAACCTGTACCGAAACTAAACCTAAACCTAACCCTAAGATGTACCGCAACCTTAACCCTAACCCTAAACCTAACCCTAAACTGTACGGTAACCCTAACCCTAAACCTAACCCTAACCTGTACCGTAAACCTAACCCTAACCCTAACATTAACGCTAACCCTAACCCTAAACCTAACGTGTAACGTAACCCTAACCGCAACCCTAATCCCACACCTAACCCTAACCCTAACCACTACCGTAACCCTAACCATACCCCAAAATTAACCCTGAACTGTATCGTAAACCTAACCCTAACGCTAAACCTAACCCTAACACTTACCTGCACCGTAAGCCTACCCCTAAGCCTACCCCTACCCCTACCCCTAACCGTAACCCTAACCCTAGCTCTAAACCTACCCTGTAACCTAACCCTAACCATAGCTCTGAACTCGAAGGCAACCCTAACCCTAAACCTAACACTAACACTTACCCTAACCATAACCCTAATCCTATCCTGTACCATTACCCTAACACTAACCCTAACCCTAAACGTAATCCTAACCTGCACCGTAACCCTAAACCTAACCTTAACCCTAACCCTAACGCTAACCTATACCGTAAACCTAACCCTAAACCGAACCGTACCCCTAACTTGGTCCGTAACCCTAACCCTAACCCTAAACCTAACTTAACCCTGACCTATACCGTAACCCTAACCCTAACACTGACCTGTACCATAAACGTAACACTAACCCTAAAACTAACCATAACCTGTACCATAACCCTAACGCTAAAGTTACCCTCACCGTAACCCTAACGCAAACCTGTACCGTAACCCTAAACCTAACCCTAAACCTATCCCTAACCTGTACCGCAAACCTAACCCTAAACCAAAGCCTAACCCTAAACCTGACCATAACCTGTACAGTAACCCTAACACTAACACTAACCTAACCCTAAGTTGTACCGTAACCCTAACCCTAAACCTAACCCTAACCCTAACCCTAACCTGTACCGTAACCCTGACCCTAACCCTATCCCTAATCTGTACCGAAACCCTAACCCTAATCCTAAACTCTACCGTAACCCTTCCACTAACACTAAACCTAACCTGTACTGTGACCCTAACCCTAACCCTAACCCTAACACTAACCTGTGCGGTAACCCTAACCCTAACACTAAACTTCACCCTAACTTGTATCGAAACACTAACCATAACCCTAACCCTACACTTACAGTAACCCTAACCCTAACCTGTACCGTAACCCTAACCCAAACCCTAAACCTAACCCTAATGCTAACTTATACCTTAACCCTAACAATAAACCTAACCGTAACCCTAACATATTCCGTAACCCTAATCCTAACCCTAACCCTAACATGTACCACAACCCTTAGCCTAACCCTAATCGCAACCTGTACCGTAACCCTAACCCTAACCCTAACCTGTACCGCAACCCTAACACTAACCCTAACCTGTACGGTAACCCTAAACATACCCCTAACCCTCAGCTGTACCACATGCCTAACCCTAACGCTAACCTAACCCTAACCCTAACCCTAACCCTGACCCTAACCTGTACGGTAACCCTAACTCTAAACCTATCCCTAACCTGAACACTAACCTGTACCGTAACCCTAACCCTACCGCTCAACCTAACCCTAACCTGTACCGTAACCATAACCCTAACCCTAACCCTAAACCTAAACCTTACCTGTAACGTAACCCTAACCCAAAACCTAACCCTAACCCTAAACTGTATCATAACCCTAAACCTTACACTAACCCTAACCCTAACGCTAACCTATAATGTAACCCTAACCCTAAACCTTACCATAACCCTAACTTGTACCGTATCCCTAATCCTAAATCTAACCCTTACCTGTAACGTAACCCCCTAACCCTAACCCTAAACTGTACTGTAACACTAACCCTAACCCTCACCCTAACCATAACCTGTACCGTAACCCTAACCCTAAACCTAACCCTAACCCCAACCTTAACCCTAACCAGTACCGTAACCCTAACCCTAACCTGTACCGTAACACTAACCCTATCCCTAACCCTAAATCTAAACCTCTCCTGTACCTGAACCGTAACCCTAAACCTAACCTCTATGGCAAACCTAAACCTAACCGGTACAGTAACCCAAACCCTAAACTGTACCGTAACACTAAACCTAACCCTAACACTACCCTCACCCTAAACCTAATCTGTAATATAACCTAACCCTAAGCCTAACCCGAACCCTAACCCTAACCTGTACCATAACGCTGAACGTAACCCTAACCCTAACCCTAACCTGTACCGTAATCCTAAACTTACCCCTAACCCTAAACTGTAACGTAACCTACCCCTAACCCTAACCCTGACCGTAATCCTTACCTGTCCCATAAAACTAACCCTAACCCTAAACTTAACTGTACCGTAACCCTAACCCTAACCCTAACCCTAACCCTAAACTGTATCGTAAACCTAACTCTAAGCCTACACTGTACCGTAACCCTAACCATAACCCTAACCCTAACCCTAACCCTAACCCTAAACTGTATCGTAAACCTAACCCTAACCCTACACTGTACAGTAACCCTAACCCTAACCCTAACCCTAACCCTAACCCTAACCCTAAACTGTATCGTAAACCTAACCCTACCCTACACTGTACCGTAACCCTAACCCTATCCCTAACCTTACCTCTATACTTAACCTGTAACCTAACCGTAACCATAACTCTAAACTCTATGCCAAAACTAACCCTAACCCTAACACTAACCCTATGCCTATCCATAACCCTAAACTGTAGCGCAAAACTAACCCTAACCCTAACCCTAACCCTAACTTCAACCAGTACTGTAACCCTAACCCTAAACCTAAACCTAAACCTAAACCTAAACCTAACCGGTACCATAACCCTAACCCTAACCCTAACCCTAACACTAACCCTAACCCTAAACCTTTCCTGTACCGTAAACCCCAACTTTGAAATCCTAAATCCCAATCTTAATTTGTACTGTAATATTTTTCAGTAATCTCCAAACTTCACCGTAAACCTAATCTTTATGGTAAACTTAAACCTAACACTAACCCTAACGCTAACCTATACTATAACGCTAACCCTAAAATTCACCGTAACCCTAACTTGTACCGTAACCCTAACACTAAACCTAACCTTAAACTTTAACCTGACCTGTACCGTAACCCTAACCCTAACCGTAACCCTAACCTGTACCATAACCCTAACCATAACAATAAAACCCAACACTAAGCCTAACCCTAACCACTACCGTAACCCTAACCCTAACCATAAACCTAAACCTAACCCTAAAACTAAAGTATAACGTTTCCCTCACCCTAAGCCTAACCCTGACACTAACCATTACTGTAACCCTAAACCTAACCCAAACCTAAGCCTAACTTGTACCATAACCTAACTCTAACCCTAACTCTAACCCTAACCCTAACATTCAGCTGTACTATAAAACTAACCCTAACACTAACCCTAAACCTAACCTCTACCATAACCCTAACCCTAACACAAACCCTAAACCTAACCCTAACCCCAACCTGTACTGTAACCATACCACTAACCCTAACCCTAACCTGTACTATAAACCTAAACCTAACCCTAACCCTAACCCTAACGCTAACCAGTTCCGTAACCCTAACCCTAACCTTAACCCTAACGTGTACCATAACCCTAAACCTAACGCTCACCCTAACCCTAACCCTAACCCTAACCGTAAACCTAACCCTAACCCTAACATTAACGCTAACACTAACCCTAAACCTAACGTGTAATGTAACCCTAACCGCAACCCTAATCCCAAACCTGACCCTATCCCTAACCCCTACCGTAACCCTAACCCTACCCCAAATTTAACCCTGAACTGTGTCGTAAAACTAACCCTAAAGGTAAACCTAACCCTAACACTTACCTGCACCGTAAGCCTACCCCTAACCCTACCCCTAACCGTAACCCTAACCCTAGCTCTGAACCTACCCTGTAACCTAGCCCTAACCATAGCTCTAAACTCTATGGCAAACCTAACCCTAACCCTAACACTAACCCTTACACTAACGATAACCCTAATCCTAACCTGCACCGTATCCCTAAACCTAACCTTAACCCTAACCCTAACGCTAACCTATACCGTAACCCTATCCCTAAACCGAACCGTAACCCTAACTTGGTCCATAACCCTAACCGTAACCCTAAACCTAAACTTAAACCTGACCTATACCATAACCCTAACCCTAATCCTGACCTGTACCATAAACGTAAAACTAACCCTAAAACTAACCATAACCTGCACCATAACCCTAACCCTAAAATTACCCTAACCGTAACCCTAAGCCTAACCTGTACCGTAACCCTAAACCTAACCCTAAACTTATCCCTAACCTGTACCGCAAACCTAATCCTAAACCAAAGCCTAACCCTAACCCTGACCATAACCTGTACGGTAACCCTAGCACTAACCCTAACTCTAACCCTAAGTTGTACCGTAACCCTAACCCTAACCCTAACCCTAACCCTAACCCTAACCTGTACCGTAACCCTGACCGTAACCCTATGCCTAACCTGTACCGAAACCCTAACCCTAATCCTAAACTGTACCGTAACCCTTCTAGTAATACTAAACCTACCTGTACTGTGACCCGAACCCTAACCCTTACACTAACCTGTGCCGTAACCCTAACCCTAACACTAAACCTCACCCTAACTTGTATCAAACCCTAACCATAACCTTAACCCTACACTTACAGAAACCCTAACCCTAACCCTAACCTGTACCGTAACCCTAACCCAGACCCTAAACCTAACCCTAATGCTAACGTATACCTTAACCCTAACCCTAAACCTAACCGTAACCCTAACTTATTCCGTAACCCTAATCCTAACCCTAACCCTAACATGTACCAAACCCTTAGCCTAACCCTAATCGCAACCTGTACTGTAACCCTAACCCTAACCCTAACCCTAACCCTAACCTTTACCGGAAACCTACACTAACCCTAACCTGTACGGTAACCCTAAACATACCCCTAACCCTCAGCTGTACCACATGCCTAACCCTAACGCTAACCTAACCCTAACCCTAACCCTAACCCTGACCCTAACCTGTACGGTAACTCTAACTCTAAACCTATCCCTACCCCGAACACTAACCTGTACCGTAACCCTAACCGTAACCTAACCCTAACCCTAAACCTTACCTGTACAGTAACCCTAACCCAAAACCTAACCCTAACCCTAACCTGTATCATAACCCTAAAACTAACATTAACTCTAACCCTAACGCTAACCTATAACGTAACCCTAACCCTAAACCTTACCATAACCCTAACCTGTACCGTAACCCTAATCCTAAATCTAACCCTTACCTGTAACGTAACCCTAACCCTAACCCTAACCCTAAACTGTACCGTAACACTAACCCTAACCTTCAACCTAACCATAACCTGTACCGTAACCCTAACCCTAAACCTAACCCTAACCCCAACCCTAACCCTAACCAGTACCGTAACCCTAACCCGAAACTGTACCATAACACTAACCCTATCCCTAACCCTAAATCTAAACCTCTCCTGTACCTGAACCGTAACCCTAAACCTAACCTCTATGGCAAACCTAACCCTAACCGGTACAGTAACCTGAACCCTAAACTGTACCGTAACACTAAACCTAACCCTAACACTACCCCTAACCCTAAACCTAATCTGTAAAATAACCTAACCCTAAGCCTAACCCGAACCCTAACCCTAACCTGTACCATAACACTGAACGTAACCCTAACCCTAACCCTAACCTGTACCGTAACCCTAAACTTAACCCTAACCCTAAACTGTAACGTAACCCTACCCCTAACCCTAACCCTGACCGCAATCCTTACCTGTCCCATAAAACTAACCCTAACCCTAAACATAACATGTACCGTAACCCTAACCCTAAACTGTATCGTAAACCTAACCCTACCCTACACTGTACCATAACCCTAACCCTAACCCTAACACTACCTCTATACTTAACTGTAACCTAACCCTAACCATAACTCTAAACTCTATGCCAAACCTAACCCTAACCCTAACACTAACCCTATCCCTATCCATAACCCTAAACTGTAGCCTTAACCTAAACCTAACCCTAACCCTAACCCTAACCCTAAACCTAACCAGTACGGTAACCCTAACCCTAAACCTAAACCTAAACCTAACCGGCACTAACCCTACACCCCTAGCCCTAACCCTAACCCAACCCTAACCCTAACCCTAAACCTTTCCTGTACCGTAAACCTAACCCTAAGCCTAAACCTAACCCTAACCTGTACCGTAACCCTTTCAGTAACACAAACCTAACCGTAACCCTAATCTGTACGGTAAACTTAAACCTAAACCTAAACCTAACGCTAACCTATACTGTAACGCTAAGCCTAAAACTAACCGTAACCCTAACTTGTACCGTAACCCTAACCCTAAACCTAACCCTAAACTTTAACCTGACCTGTACCATAATCGTAACCCTAACCGTAACCCTAACCTGTACCGTAACCCTAACCATAACCCTAAACCCAACACTAAGCCTAACCCTAACCACTACCGTAACCCTAACCCTAACCATAAACGTAAATCTAACCCTAAAACTAAACTATACCGTTTCCCTCACCCTAAGCCTAACCCTAACCCTAACCTGTATTGTAACCCTAAACCTAACCCAACCCTAAGCCTAACCTGTACCATAACCCTAACTCTAACCCTACCTCTAACCCTAACCCTAACATTAACCTGTACTATAAATCTAACCCTAACACTAACCCTAAACCTAACCTGTACCATAACCCTAACCCTAACCCTAACCCTAACCCTAACCCCAACCGGTACTGTAACCATACCACTAACCCTAACCCTAACCTGTACTGTAAACCTAACACTAACTCTAACCCTAACCCTAACGCTAACCTGTACCGTAACCCTAAACCTAACCCTAACCCTAACCTTAACCCTAACGTGTACCATAACCCTAAACCTAACCCTGACCCTAACCGGTACCAAAACCCTAAAAATACCCTAACCCTAAACCTAATCCTAACCCTAACCCTAACCCTAACCTGAATCGTAACCCTAACCCTAACACAAAGCCTAACCCTAACCTGTAACGTAAACCTAACCCTAACCCTAACCATAACCCCAACCTGTACCGTAACCCTAAAACTAACTCTAACCCTATCACTAAGCCTAAACTATACCGTAACCCTACCCCTAAACCTAACCGTAGCCCTAACTTGTACCGTAACCCTAACACTAACACTAACACTAACCCTAACCTGTACCGTTACCCTAATCCTAACCCTAAAACTAACCATAACCTGTACCGTAACTGTAACCCTAACCCAAAACCAAACCCTAAACCTAACCTGTACCATAACCCTAAACCTAACCCTAACCGTAACCTGTACCGAAACCCTAAAACTAAACTAACCCTAAGATGTACCGCAACCTTAACCCGAACCCTAAACCTAACCCTAAACTGTACGGTAACCCTAGCCCAAATTTGCATCAAGCAATTTGTACTGTAAATCTCAATTCCAATTTTAACATATCGCAATTTAATTTAAATTTAATGTAATGTGAATTCTAATCGGAATTCCTAATTCCAAATCCTTAAAACTCCTAACCCAATCACTACCGTAATTCCTAACCCTTTCTACCTCAAATTCTAACTGAACTGTATCGGTGAAACCTAACCCTAACGCTAAACCTAACCCTAACACTTACCTGCACCGTAAGCCTACCCCTAACCCTACTCCTAACCGTAACCCTAACCCTAGCTCTAAACCTACCCTGTAACCTAACCCTAACCATAGTTCTAAACTCTATGGCAAACCTAACCCTAACCCTAACACTAACCCTTACGCTAACCATAACCCTAATCCTATCCTGTACCGTAACCCTAACACTAACCCTAACCCTAAACGTAATCCTAACCTGCACCGTAACCCTAAACCTAACCTTAACCCTAACCCTAACGATAACCTATACCGTAACCCTAACCCTAAACCGAACCGTAAACCTAACTTGTACCGTAACCCTAAGCCTAACCCTAAACGTAAACTTAAACCTGAACTATACCGTAACCCTAACCCTAACGCTGACCTGTACCATAAACGTAACACTAACCCTAAAAATAACCATAACCTGTACCATAACCCTAACCCTAAAGTTACCCTAACCATAACCCTAACCCTAACCTGTACCGTAACCCTAAACCTAACCCTAAACCTATCCCTAACCTGTACCACAAACCTAACCCTAAACCAAAGCCTAACCCTAAACCTGACCATAACCTGTATGGTAACCCTAACACTAACACTAACCCTAACCCTAACCCTAAGTTGTACCGTAACCCTAACCCTAACCCTAACCCTAATCCTAACCCTAACACTAACCCTAACCTGTACCGTAACCCTGAACCTAATCCTATCCCTAACCTGTACCGAAACCCTAACCCTAATCCTAAACTGTACCGTAACCCTTCCACTAACACTAAACCTAACCTGTACTGTGACCCTAACCCTAACCCAAACACCAACACTAACCTGTGCCGTAACCCTAACCCTAACACTAAACCTCACCCTAACTTGTATCGAAACTCTAACCATAACCATAACCGTACACTTACAGTAACCCTAACCCTAACCCTAACCTGTACCGTAACCCTAACCCAAACCCTAAACCTAACCCTAATGCTAACTTATACCTTAACCTTAACCCTAAACCTAACCGTAACCCTAACTTATTCGGTAACCCTAACCCTAATATGTACCACAACCCTTAGCCTAAACCTAATCGCAACCTGTACCGTAACCCTAACCCTAACCCTAACCCTAAACAGTACCGCAACCCTAACACTAACCCTAACCTGTACAGTAACCTTAAGCATACACCTAACCCTCAGCTGTACCACATGCCTAACCCTAACGCTAACCTAACCCTAACCCTAACCCTAACCCTGACCCTAATCTGTACGGTAACCCTAACTCTAAACCTATCCCTAACCCGAACACTAACCTGTACCGCAAACCTAACCCTACCCCTCAACCTAACCCTAACCTCTACCATAACCATAAACATAACCCTAACCCTAACCCTAAACCTAAACCTTACCTGTACAGTAACCCTAACCCAAAACCTAATCCTAACCCTAACCTGTATCATAACCCTAAACCTAACACTAACCCTAACCCTAACGCTAACCTATAACGTAACCCTAACACTAAACCTTACCATAACCCTAACTTGTACCGTAACCCTAATCCTAAATGTAACCCTTACCTGTAACGTACCCTAACCCTAACCCTAAGCATAAACTGTACCGTAACACTAACCCTAACCCTCAACCTAACCATAACCTGTACCGTAACCCTAAACCTGAACCTAACACTAACCCTAAACCAGTACCGTAACCCTAACCCTAACCTGAACCTTAACACTAACCCTATCCCTAACCCTAAATCTAAACCTCTCCTGTACCTGAACCGTAACCCTAAACCTAACCTCTATGGCAACCTATACCTAACCGGTGTAGTAATCCGAACCCTAAGCTGTACCGTAATACTAAACCTAACCCTAACACTACCCCTCACCCTAAACCTAATCTGTAAAATAACCTAACCCTAAGCCTAACCCGAAACCTAACCCTAACCTGTACCATAACACTGAACGTAACCCTAACCCTAACCCTAACCCTAACCAGTACCGTAACCCTAAACTTACCCCTAACCCTAAACTCTAACGTAACCCTACCCCTAACCCTAACCCTGACCGTAATCCTTACCTGTCCCATAAAACTAACCCTAACCCTAAACATAACATGTATCGTAACCCTAACCCTAACCCTAACCCTAAACTGTATCGTAAACCTAACCCTACCCTACACTGTACCGTAACCCTAACCCTAACCCTAACCCTACCTCTATACTTAACCTGTAACCTAACCCTAACCATAACTCTAAACTCTATGCCAATCCTAACCCTAACCCTAACACTAACCCTATCCCTATCCATAACCCTAAACTGTAGCGCAAACCTAAACCTAACCCTAACCCTAACCCTACCCTAACCCTAACCCTAACCAGTACGGTAACCCTAACCCTAAACCTAAACCTAAATCTAACCGGTACCGTAACCCTAACCCTAGCCCTAAACCTAACTCTAACCCTAACCCTAACCTAAACCTTTCCTGTACCGTAAACCTAACCCTAAACCTAAATCTAACCCTAACCTGTACCGTAACCCTTTCAGTAACCCAAACCTAACCGTAACACTAATCTGTACGGTAAACTTAAACCTAAACCTAAACCTAACGCTAACCTATACTGTAACGCTAACCCTAAAACTAACCGTAATCCTAACTTGTACCGTAACCCTAACCCTAAACCTAACCCTAAACTTTAACCTGACCTGTACCGTAATCGTAACCCTAACCGTAACCCTAACCTGTACTGTAACCCTAACCATAACCCTAAACCCAACACTAAGCCTAACCCTAACCACTACCGTAACCCTAACCCTAACCATAAACCTAAATCTAACCCTAAAACTAAACTATACCGTTTCCCTCACCCTAAGCCTAACCCTAACGCTAACCTGTTCTGTAACCCTAAACCTAACCCAAACCTAAGCCTAACCTGTACCATAAACCCTAAATCTAACCCTAACTCTAACCCTAACCCTAACATTAACCTGTACTATAACCCTAACCCTAACACTAACCCTAAACCTAACCTGTACCATAACCCTAACCCTAACCCAAACCCTAACCCTAACCCTAACCCTAATCCCAACCTGTACTGTAATCATATCACTAACCCTTACCCTAACCTGTACTGTAAACCTAAAACTAACCCTAACTCTAACCCTAACGCTAACCTGTACCGTAACCCTAAACCTAACCCTAACCCTAACCTTAACCCTAACGTGTACCATAACCCTAAACCTAACCGTAACCCTAACCGATACCAAAACCCTAAAAATACCCTAACCCTAAACCTAATCCTAACCCTAACCCTAACCCTAACCCTAACCTGAATCGTAACCCTAACCCTAACCCAAAGCCTAACCCTAACCTGTACCGTAACCCTAAAACTAACACTAACCCTATCACTAAGATTAAACTATACCGTAACCCTAACCCTAAACCTAACCGTAGCCCTAACTTGTACCGTAACACTAACCCTAACACTAACAATAACCTGTAACATAACACTAACCCTAAACCTAACCCTAACCTGTACCGTTACCCTAATCCTAACCCTAAAACTAACCATAACCTGTACCGTAACCGTAACCCTAACCCTAAACCAAACCCTAAACCTGACCTGTACCATAACCCTAAACCTAACCCTAACCGTAACCTGTACCGAAACCCTAAACCTAAACCTAACCCTAAGATGTACCGCAACTTAACCCTAACCCTAAACCTAACCCTAAACTGTACGGTAACCCTAACCCTAAACCTAACCCTAACCTGTACCGTAAACCTAACCCTAACCCTAACATTAACGCTAACCCTAACCCTGAACCTAACGTGTAACGAAACCCTAACCGCAACCCTAATCCCAAACCTAACCCTAACCCTAACCACTACCGTAACCCTAACCCTACCCCAAATTTAACCCTGAACTGTATCGTAAAACTAACCCTAACGCTAAACCTAACCCTAACACTTACCTGCACCGTAAGCCTACCCCTAACCCTACCCCTAACCGTAACCGTAACCCTAGCTCTAAACCTACCCTGTAAACTAACCTAACCATAGATCTAAACTCTATGGCAAACCTAAACCTAAACCTAACACTAACCCTTACCCTAACCATAACCCTAATCCTATCCTGTACTGTATCCCTAACACTAACCCTAACCCTAAACGTAATCCTAACCTGCACCGTAACCCTAAACCTAACCTTAACCCTAACCCTAACGCTAACCTATACCGTAACCCTAACCCTATACCGAACCGTAACCCTAACTTGGTCCGTAACCCTAACCCTAACCCTAAACCTAAACTTAAACCTGACCTATATCGTAACCCTAACCCTAACCCTGACCTGTACCATAAACGTAACACTAACCCTAAAACTAACCATAACCTGTACCATAACCCTAACCCTAAAGTTACCCTCACCGTAACCCTAACCCTAACCTGTACCGTAACCCTAAACCTAACCCTAAACCTATCCGTAACCTGTACCGCAAACCTAACCGTAAACCAAAGCCTAACCCTAACCCTGACCATAACCTGTAAGGTAACCCTAACACTAACCCTAACCCTAACCCTAAGTTGTACCGTAACCCTAACCCTAAACCTAACCCTAACCCTAACCCTAACCTGTACCGTAACCCTGACCCTAACCCTATCCCTACCCTGTACCGAAAACCTAACCCTAATCCTAAAATGTACAGTAACCCTTCCACTAACACTAAACCTAACCTGTACTGTGACCCTAACCTAACCCTAACCCTAACACTAACCTGTGCCGTAACCCTAACCCTAACACTAAACCTCACCCTAACATGTATCGAAACCCTAACCATAACCCTAACCCTACACTTACAGAAACACTAACCCTAACCCTAACCTGTACCGTAACTCTAACCCAAACCCTAAACCTAAACCTAATGCTAATTTATACCTTAACCCTAACCCTAAACCTAACCGTAACCCTAACTTATTCCATAACCCTAATCCTAACCCTAACCGTAACATGTACCACAACCCTTAGCCAACCCTAATCGCAACCTGTACCGTAACCCTAACCCTAACCCTAACCCTAAACTGTACCGCAACCCTAACACTAACCCTAACCTGTACGGTAACCCTAAACATACCCCTAACCCTCAGCTGTACCACATGCCTAACCCTAACGCTAACCTAACCCTAACCCTAACCCTAACCCTGACCCTAACCTGTACGGTAACCCTAACTCTAAACCTATCCCTAACCTGAACACTAATCTGTACCGTAAACCTAAACCTACCGCTCAACCTAACCCTAACCTGTACCGTAATCTCAACCTAACTCAACCTAACCCTAACTCAAACCTTCACAAATAGTAACACTAACTCCAAAACCTAAACCTAACACTCAACTCTGTATCATAACCCTAAACCTAACACTAACCCTAACTTCTAACGCTAACCTATAACGTAACCCCCTAACCCTAAACCTTACCCATAACCCTAACTTGTACCAACTCTAATCCTAAATCTAACCCTTACCTGTAACGAACCCTAACCCTAACCCTAACCCTAAAACTGTATCGTAACACTAACCCTAACCTCAAACCTAACCATAACCTGTCTTAACCCCAACTCCTAAACCTAACCCTAACCCCACCTCTAACCCTAACCAGTACCGTAACCCTAACCCTAACCTGTACCGTAACACTAACCCTATCCCTAACCCTAAATCTGAACCTCTTCCTGTACCCGGAACCGTAACCCAACCTAACCCCTATGGCAAACCTAACCCACCGTACAGTAACCCAACCCTAAACTGTACCGTAACACTAAACCTAACCCTAACACTACCCCTCACCCTAAACCTAATCTGTAAAATAACCTAACCCTAAGCCTAACCCGAACCCTAACCCTAACCTGTACCATAACGCTGAACGTAACCCTAACCCTAATCCTAACCCTAACCTGTACCGTAACCCTAAACTTAACCCAAACCCTAAACTGTAATGTAACCCTACCCCTAACCCTAACCCTGACCGTAATCCTTACCTGTCCCATAAAACTAACCCTAACCCTAAACATAACATGAACCGTAACCCTAACCCTAACCCTAACCCTAAACTGTATCGTAAACCTAACCCTACCCTACAGTGTACCGTAACCCTAACCCTAACCCTAACCCTACCTCTATACTTAACCTGTAACCTAACCCTAACCATAACTCTAAACTCTATGCCAAACCTAACCCTAACCCTAACACTAACCCTATCCCTATCCATAACCCTAAACTGTAGCGCAAACCTAACCCTAACCCTAACCCTAACCCTAACCCTAACCAGTACAGTAACCCTAACCCTAAACCTAAACCTAAACTTAACCGGTACCGTAACCCTAACCCTAGCCCTAACCCTAACCCTAACCCTAACCCTAACCCTAACACTAAACCTTTCCTGTACCGTAAACCTAACCCTAAACCTAAACTTAACCCTAACCTGTACCGTAACCCTTTCAGTAAGCCAAACCTAACCGTAACCCTAATCTGTACGGTAACCTTAAACTTAACCCTAACCCTAACGCTAACCTATACTGTAACGCTAACACTAAAACTAAACGTAACCCTTAACTTGTACCGTAACCCTAACCCTAACCCTAACCCTAAACTTAACTGTACCGTAACCCTAACCCAACCCTAACCCTAACCCTAACCCTAAACTGTATCGTAATCCTAACCCTAACCCTACACTGTACCGTAACCCTAACCCTAACCCTAACCCTACCTCTATACTTAACCTGTAACCTAACCCTAACCATAACTCTAAACTCTATGCCAAACCTAACCCTAACCCTAACACGAACCCTATCCCTATCCATAACACTAAACTGTAGCACAAACCTAAACCTAAACCTAACCCTAACCCTAGCCCAAACCCTAACCAGTACGGTAACCCTAACCCTAAACCTAAACCTAAACCTAAACCTAACCGGTACCGTAACCCTAACCCTAGCCCTAACCCTAAAACTAACCCTAACCCTAAACCTTTCCTGTACCGTAAACCTATCCCTAAACCTAAACCTATCCCTAACCTGTACCGTAACCCTTTCAGTAACCCAAACCTAACCGTAACCCTAATCTGTACGGTAACCTTAAACCTAACCCTAACCCTAACGCTAACCTATACTGTAACGCTAAACCTAAAACTAAACGTAACCCTTAACTTGTACCATAACCTTAACCCTAAACCTAACCCTAATTTTAACATAACCTGTACCGTAACCATAACGCTAACCGTAACCCTAACCTGTACCGTACACCCTAAACATAACCCTAAACCCAACACTAAGCCTAACCCTAACCACTACCGTAACCCTAACCATAACGATAAACCTAAACCTAACCCTAAAACTAAACTATACCGTTTCCCTCACTTTAAGCCTAACCCTAACACTAAACTGTACTGTAACCCTAAACCTAACCCAAACCTAAGCCTGACCTGTACCATAACACTAACTCTAACCCTAACTCTAACCCTAACCCTAACATTAAGCTGTACTATAACCCTAACCCTAACACTAACCCTAAACCTAACCTGTACCATAACCCTAACCCTAACCCAAACCCTAACCCTAACCCTAACCCTAACCCCAACCTGTACCGTAACCATACCAATAACCCTAACCCTAACCTGTACTGTAAACCTAACCCTAACCCTAACCCTAACCCTAACCTGTACCGTAAACATAACTCTAACCCTAACATTAACCCTAACCCTAACCCTAAACATAACGTGTAACGTAACCCTAACCACAACCCTAATACCAAACCTAAACCTAACCCTAACCCTAACCACTACCGTAACCCTAACCCTACCCCAAATTTAACCCTGAACTGTATCGTAACCCTAACCCTAACACTAAACCTAACCCTAACACTTACCTGCACCATAAGCCTACCCCTAACACTACCCCTAACCGTAACCCTAACCCTAGCTCTAAACCTACCCTGTAACCTAACCCTAACCATAACTCTAAACTCTATGGCAAACCTAACCCTAACACTAACACTAACCCTTACCCTAACCATAACCCTAATATATCCTGTACCGTAACCCTAACACTAACCCTAACCCTAAACGTAATCCTAACCTGCACCGTAACCCTAAACCTAACCTTAACCCTAACCCTAACGCTAACCTATACCTTAACCCTAACCCTAAACCAAAACCTAAACTTAAACCTGACCTATACCGTAACGCTAACCATAACGCTGACCTGTACCATAAACGTAACACTAACACTAAAAATAACCATAACCTGTACCATAACCCTAACCCTAAAGATACCCTAACCATAACCCTAACCCTAACCTGTACCGTAACCCTAAACCTAACACTAAACCTATCCCTAACCTGTACCACAATCCTAACCCTAAACCAAAGCCTAACCCGAAACCTGACCATAACCTGTACGGTAACCCTAACACTAACACTAACCCTAACCCTAAACCTAAGTTGTACCGTAACCCTAACCCTAACCCTAACCCTAACCCTAAACCTAACCCTAACCTGTACCGTAACCCTGAACCTAATCCTATCCCTAACCTGTACCGAAACCCTAACCCTAATCCTAAACTGTACCGTAACCCTTCCACTAACACTAAACCTAACCTGTACTGTGACCCTAACCCTAACCCTAACACCAACACTAACCTGTGCCGTAACCCTAACCCTAACACTAAACCTCACCCTAACTTGTATCGAAACCCTAACCATAACCCTAACCCTACACTTACAGTAACCCTAACCCTAACCCTAACCTGTACCGTAACCCTAACCCAACTCTAACCCTAACCCTAACCCTAAACTTTATCGTAATCCTAACCCTAACCCTACACTGTACCGTAACCTAACCCTAACCCTAACCCTACCTCTATGCTTAACCTGTAACCTAACCCTAACCATAACTCTATTTTTTTTTTAATTTTTATTTATTTATGATAGTCACAGAGAGAGAGAGAGAGAGGCAGAGACATAGGCAGAGGGAGAAGCAGGCTCCATGCACCGGGAGCCTGATGTGGGATTTGATCCCGGGTCTCCAGGATCACGCCCTGGGCCAAAGGCAGGCCAAAACCGCTGCGCCACCAGGGATCCCTAACCACAACTCTAAACTCTATGCCAAACCTAACCCTAACCCTAACACTAACCCTATCCCTATCCATAACCCTAAACTGTAGCACAAACCTAAACCTAACCCTAACCCTAACCCTAACCAGTATGGTAACCCTAACCCTAAACCTAAACCTAAACCTAAACCTAACCGGTACCGTAACCCTAACCCTAGCCCTAACCCTAAACCTTTCCTGTACCGTAAACCTAACCCTAAACCTAAACCTAACCCTAACCTGTACCGTAACCCTTTCAGTAACCCAAACCTAACCGTAACCCTAATCTGTACGGTAACCTTAAACCTAACCCTAACCCTAACGCTAACTTATACTGTAACGCTAAACCTAAAACTAAACGTAACCCTTAACTTGTACCATAACCTTAACCCTAAGCCTAACCCTAAATTTAACCTAACCTGTACCGTAACCATAACGCTAACCGTAACCCTAACCTGTACCGTACACCCTAACCATAACCCTAAACCCAACACTAAGCCTAACCCTAACCACTACCGTAACCCTAACCCTAACGATAAACCTAAACCAAACCCTAAAACTAAACTATACCGTTTCCTTCACTTTAGACTAACCTTACCACTAACCTGTACTGTAACCCTAAACGTAACCCAAACCTAAGCCTGACCTGTACCATAACACTAACTCTAACCCTAACTCTAACCCTAACCCTAACATTAAGCTGTACTATAACCCTAACCCTAATACTAACCCTAAACCTAACCTGTACCATAACCCTAACCCTAACCCAAACCTCAAACCTAACCCTAACCCCAACCTGTACCGTAACCATACCAATAACCCTAACCCTAACCCTAACCCTAAACCTAACTCCTAACTCTGTACCGTAAAACCTAACTCTAACCCTAACACAACCCTAACCCTAACCCTAAACCTAACACAACGTAACCCTAACCACAACCCTAATACCAAACCTAAACCTAACCCTAACCCTAACCACTACCATAACCCTAACCCTACCCCAAATTTAACCCTGAACTGTATCGTAACCCTAACCCTAACACTAAACCTAACCCTAACATTTACCTGCACCGTAAGCCTACCCCTAACCCTACCCCTAACCGTAACCCTAACCCTAGCTCTAAACCTACCCTGTAAGCTAACCCTAACCATAACTCTAAACTCTATGGCAAACCTAACACTAACCCTAACACTAATCCTTACCCTAACCATAACCCTAATCCTATCCTGTACCGTAACCCTAATACTAACCCTAACCCTAAACGTAATCCTAACCTGCACCGTAACTCTAAACCTAACTTTAACCCTAACCCTAACGCTAACCTATACCGTAACCCTAACCCTAACCCTAAACCTAAACTTAAACCTGACCTATACCGCAACGCTAACCCTAATGCTGACCTGTACCATAAACGTAACACTAACACTAAAAATAACCATAACCTGTACCATAACCCTAACCCTAAAGATACCCTAACCATAACCCTAACCCTAACCTGTACCGTAACCCTAAACCTAACACTAAACCTATCCCTAACCTGTACCACAAACCTAACCCTAAACCAAAGCCTAACCCGAAACCTGACCATAACCTGTACGGTAACCCTAACACTAACACTAACCCTAACCCTAACCCTAAGTTGTACCGTAACCCTAACCCTAACCCTAACCCTAACCCTAACCCTAACCTGTACCGTAACCCTGACCCTAATCCTATCCCTAACCTGTACCGAAACCCTAACCCTAATCCTAAACTGTACCGTAACCCTTCCACTAACACTAAACCTAACCTGTACTGTGACCCTAACCCTAACCCTAACACCAACACTAACCTGTGCCGTAACCCTAACCCTAACACTAAACCTCACCCTAACTTGTATCGAAACTCTAACCATAACCATAACCCTACACTTACAGTAACCCTAACCCTAACCCTAACCTGTACCGTAACCCTAACCCAAACCCTACTCCTAACCCTAATGCTAACTTATACCATAACCCTAACCCTAAACCTAACCGTAACCCTAACTTATTCCGTAACCCTAATCCTAACCCTAACCCTAACATGTACCACAACCCTTAGCCTAACCCTAATCGCAACCTGTACCGTAACCCTAACCCTAACTGTAACGCTAACCAGTACCGCAACCCTAACACTAACCCTAAACTGTACAGTAACCTTAAGCATACCCCTAACCCTCAGCTGTACCACATGCCTAACCCTAAAGCTAACCTAACCCTAACTCTAACCCTAACCCTGACCCTAACCTGTACGGTAACCCTAACTCTAAACCTATCCCTAACCCGAACACTAACCTGTACCGTAACCCTAACCCTACCTCTCAACCTAACCCTAACCTCTACCATAACCATAAACATAACCCTAACCCTAACCCTAACCCTAAACCTTACCTGTACAGTAACCCTAACCCAAAACCTAACCCTAACCCTAACCTGTATCATAACCCTAAACCTAACACTAACCCTAACCCTAACGCTAACCTATAACGTAACCTTAACCCTAAACCTTACCATAACCCTATCTTGTACCGTAACCCTAATCCTAAATCTAGCCCTTACCTGTAACGTACCCTAATCCTAACCCTAACCATAAACTGTACCGTAACACTAACCCTAACCCTCAACCTAACCATAACCTGTACCGTAACCCTAACCCTAAACCTAACCCTAACCCTAACCAGTACCGTAACCCTAACCCTAAACTGAACTTTAACACTAACCCTAACCCTAACCCTAATCTAAACCTCTCCTGTACCTGAACCATAACCCTAAACCTAACCTCTATGGCAAACCTAACCTTAACCTGTAGAGTAACCCGAACCCTAAACTGTACCGTAACACTAAACCTAACCCTAACACTACCCCTCACCCTAAACCCAATCTGTAAAATAACCTAACCCTAAGCCTAACCCGAACCCTAACCCTAACCTGTACCATAACGCTGAACGTAACCCTAACCCTAACTCTAACCCTAACCTGTACCGTAACCCTAAACTTAACCCTAACCCTAAAGTGTAACGTAACCCTACCCCTAACCCTAACCCTGACCGTAATCCTTACCTGTCCCATAAACTAAACCTAACCCTAAACATAACCTGTACCGTAACCCTAACCCTAACCCTAACCCTAAACTATATCGTAAACCTAACCCTACCCTACACTGTGACGTAACCCTAACCCTAACCCTAACCCTACCTCTATACTTAACCTGTAACCTAACCCTAACCATAACTCTAAACTCTATGCCAAACCTAACCCTAACCCTAACACTAACCCTATCCCTATCCATAACACTAAACTGTAGCGCAAACCTAAACCTAACCCTAACCCTAACCCTAACCCTAACCCTAACCAGTACGGTAACCCTAACCCTAAAACTAAACCTAAACCTAACCGGTACCGTAACCCTAACCCTAGCCCTAACCCTTACCCTAACCCTAACCCTAAACCTTTCCTGTACCATAAACCTAACCCTAAACCTAAACCTAACCCTAACCTGTACCGTAACCCTTTCAGTAACCCAAACCTAACCGTAACCCTAATCTGTATGGTAACCTTAAACCTAACCCTAACCCTAACGCTAACTATACTGTAACGCTAACCCTAAAACTAAACGTAACCCTTAACTTGTACCGTAACGCTAACCCTAAACCTAACCCTAAACTTTAACCTAACCTGTACCGTAACCCTAACCCTAACCATAACCCTAACCTGTACCGTAACCCTAACCATAACCCTAAATCCAACACTAAGCCTAACGCTAACCACTACCGTAACCCTAACCCTAACCATAAACCTAAACCTAACCCTAAAACTAAAGTATACCGTTTCCCTCACCCTAAGCCTAACCCTAACACTAACCTGTACTGTAACCCTAAACATAACCCAAACCTAAGCCTGACCTGTACCATAACCCTAACTCTAAGCCTAATTCTAACCCTAACCCTAACATTAAGCTGTATAATAACCCTAAGCCTAACACTAACCCTAAACCTAACCTGTACCATAACCCTAACCCTAACCCAAACACTAACCCTAACCCTAACCCTAACCCCAACCTCTACCGTAACGAAACCACTAAACCTAACCCTAACCTGTACTGTAAACCTAACCCTAAACCTAACCCTAAACCTATCCCTAACCTGTACCGTAAACCTAACTCTAACCCTAACATTAACCCTAACCCTAACCCTAAACCTAACGTGTAACGTAACCCTAACCGCAACCCTAATCCCAAACCTAACCCTAACCCTAACCACAACCGTAACCCTAACCCTACCCCAAATTTAACCCTGAACTGTATATTAACCCTAACCCTAACGCTAAACCTAACCCTAACACTTACCTGCACCGTAAGCCTATCCCTAAACCTACCCCTAACCGTAACCCTAACCCTAGCTCTAAACCTACACTGTAACCTAACCCTAACCATAACTCTAAACTCTATGGCAAACCTAATTTTAAACCTAACACTAACCCTTACCCTAACCATAACCCTAATCCTATCCTGTACCGTAACCCTAACACTAACCCTAACCATAAAGGTAATCCTAACCTGCACCGTAACCCTAAACCTAACCTTAATCCTAACCCTAACGCTAACCTATACTGTAACCCTAACCCTAAACTGAACCGTAATCCCTAACTTGTACCGTAACCCTAACCCTAAACCTAAACCTAAACTTAAACCTGACCTATACCGTAACCCTAACCCTAACGCTGACCTGTACCAGAAACGTAACACTAACCCTAAAAATAACAATAACCTGTACCATAACCCTAACCCTAAAAATACCCTAATCATAACCCTAACCCTAACCTGTACCGTAACCCTAAACCTAACCCTAAACCTATCCCTAACCTGTACCTAAAACCTAACCCTAAACCAAAGCCTAACTCTAACCCTGACCATAACCTGTACGGTAACCCTAACACTAACCCTAACCCTAACCCTAAGTTGTACCGTAACCCTAACCCTAACCCTAACCCTATCCCTAACCTGTACCGAAACCCTAACCCTAATCCTAAACTGTACCGTAACCCTTCCACTAACACTAAACTTAACCTGTACTGTGACCCTAACCCTAACCCTACTACCAACACTAACCTGTGCCGTAACCCTAACCCTAACACTAAACCTCACCCTAACTTGTATCGAAACTCTAACCATAACCATAACCCTACACTTACAGTAACCCTAACCCTTACCTGTACCGAAACCCTAACCCAAACCCTAAGCCTAACCCTAATGCTAACATATACCTTAACCTTAACCCTAAACCGAACCGTAATCCTAACTTATTCCGTAACCCTAATCCTAACCCTAACCCTAACATGTACCACAACCCTTAGCCTAACCTTAATCGCAACCTGTACCGTAACTCTAACCCTAACCCTAACCTGTACCACAACCCTAACACTAACCCTAACCTGTACGGTAACCCTAAACATGCCCCTAACCCTCAGCTGTACCACATGCCTAACCCTAACGCTAACCTAACACTAACCCTAACCCTAACCCTGACCCTAACCTGTACGGTAACCCTAACTCTAAACCTATCCCTAACCTGAACACTAACCTGTACCGTAACCCTAACCCTACCGCTCAACCTAACCCTAACCTGTACCGTAACCCTAACCCTAAACCTAAACCTTACCTGTACAGTAACCCTAACCCAAAACCTAACCCTAACCCTAACCTGTATCATAACCCTAAACCTAACACTAACCCTAACCCTAACGCTAACCTATAACGTAACCCTAACCCTAAACCTTACCATAACCCTAACTTGTACCGTAACCCTAATCCTAAATCTAACCCTTACCTGTAACGTAACCCTAACCCTAACCCTAACCCTAAACTGTACCGTAACACTAACCCTAACCCTCAACCTAACCATAACCTGTACCGTAACCCTAACCCTAAACCTAACCCTAACCCTAACCAGTACCGTAACCCTAACCCTAACCTGAACCTTAACACTAACCCTATCCCTAACCCTAAATCTAAACCTCTCCTGTACCTGAACCGTAACCCTAAACCTAACCTCTATGGCAAACCTAAACCTAACCGGTACAGTAACCCGAACCCTAAACTGTACCGTAACACTAAACCTAACCCTAACACTACCCCTCACCCTAAACCTAATCTGTAAAATAACCTAACCCTAAGCCTAACCCGAACCCTAACCCTAACCTGTACCATAACGCGGAACGTAACCCTAACCCTAACCCTAACCTGTACCATAACCCTAAACTTAACCCTAACCCTAAACTGTAACGTAAACCCTACCCCTAACCCTAACCCTGACCGTAATCCTTACCTGTCCCATAAAACTAACCCTAACCCTAAACATAACCTTGTACCGTAACCCTAACCCTAACCCTAACCCTAAACTGTATCGTAAACCTAACCCTACCCTACACTGTACCGTAACCCTAACCCTACCTCTATACATAACCTGTAACCTAACCCTAAACATAACTCTAAACTCTATGCCAAACCTAACGCTAACCCTAACACTAACCCTATCCCAATTCATAACCCTAAACTGTAGCGCAAACCTAACCCTAACCCTAACCCTAACCCTAACCCTAAACCTAACCCTAAACAGTACGGTAACCCTAACCCTAAACCTAAACCAAACCGGTTCCGTAACCATAACCCTAGCCCTAACCCTAACCCTACCCTAACCCTAAACCTTTCCTGGTCCGTAAACCTAACCCTAAACCTAAACCTAACCCTAACCTGTACCGTAACCCTTTCAGTAACCCAAACCTAACCGTAACCCTAATCTGTACGGTAACCTTAAACCTAACCCTAAAACCCTAATCTATCCTGTAACGCTAACCCTAAAACTAAACGTAACCCTTAACTTGTACCGTAACCCTAACCCTAAACCTAACCCTAAACTTTAACCTAACCTGTACCGTAACCCTAACCCTAACCGTAACCCTAACCTGTACCGTAACCCTAACCATAACCCTAAACCCAACACTAAACCTAACCCTAAACACTACCGTAACCCTAACCCTAACCATAAACCTAAACCTAACCCTAAAACTAAAGTATACCGTTTCCCTCACCCTAAGCCTAACCCTAACACTAAATTGTACTGTAACCCTAAAACTAACCCAAACCTAAACCTGACCTGTACCATAACCCTAACTCTAACCCTAACTCTAACCCTAACCCTAACATTAAGCTGTACTATAACCCGAACCCTAACACTAACCCTAAAGCTAACCTGTACCATAACCCTAACCCTAACCCAAACACTAACACTAACCCTAACCCTAACCCCAACCTGTACCGTAACCATACCACTAACCCTAACCCTAACCTGTACTGTAAACCTAACCCTAACCCTAAACCTAAACCTAACCCTAACCTGTACCGTAAACCTAATTCTAACCCTAACATTAACCCTAACCCTAACCCTAAACCTAACGTGTAACGTAACCCTAACCGCAACCCTAATCCCAAACCTAACCCTAACCCTAACCACTACCGTAACCCTAACCCTACCCCAAATTTAACCCTGAACTATATCGTAAACCTAACCCTAACGCTAAACCTAACCCTAACACTTACCTGCACCGTAAGCCTATCCCTAACCCTACCCCTAACCGTAACCCTAACCCTAGCTCTAAACCTACCCTGTTACCTAACCCTAACCATAACTCTAAACTCTATGGCAAACCTAATTTTAAACCTAACACTAACCCTTACCCTAACCATAACCCTAATCCTATCCTGTACCGTAACCCTAACACTAACCCTAACCCTAAGCGTAATCCTAACCTGCACCGTAACCCTAAACCTAACCTTAACCCTAACCCTAACGCTAACCTATACCTTAACCCTAACCCTAAACCGAACCGTAACCCTAACTTGTACCGTAACCCTAAGCCTAACCCTAAACCTAAACTTAAACCTGACCTATACCGTAAACCTAAACCTAACGCTGACCTGTACCATAAACGTAACACTAACCCTAAAAATAACCAAAACGTGTACCGTAACCCTAACCCTAAAGTTACCCTAACCATAACCCTAACCCTAACCTGTACCGTAACCCTAAACCTAACCCTAAACCTATCCCTAACCTGTACCTAAAACCTAACCCTAAACCAAAGCCTAACCCTAACCATGACCATAACCTGTACGGTAACCCTAACACTAACCCTAACCCTAACCCTAGGTTGTACCGTAACCCTAACCCTAACCCTAAACCTAACCCTAACCCTAACCTGTACCGTAACCCTGACCCTAACCCTATCCCTAACCTGTTCCCAAACCCTAACTCTAATCCTAAACTGTACCGTAACCCTTCCACTAACACTAAACTTAACCTGTACAGTGACCCAAACCCTAACCCTACTTCCAACACTAACCTGTGCCGTAACCCTAACCCTAACACTAAACCTCACCCTAACTTGTATCGAAACTCTAACCATAACCCTAACCCTACACTTACAGAAACCCTAACCCTAACCCTAACCTGTACCGTAACCCTAACCCAAACCCTAAACCTAACCCTAATTCTAACATATACCTTAACCTTAAGCCTAAACCGAACCATAACCCTAAATTATTCCGTAACCCTAATCCTAACCCTAACCCTAACATGTACCACAACACTTAGCCTAACCCTAATCGCAACCTGTACCGTAACCCTAACCCTAACCCTAACCCTAACCCTAACCCTAACCCTAACCCTAACCCTAACCAGTACCGCAACACTAACACTAACCCTACCCTGTACAGTAACCCTAAGCATACCCCTAAACCTCAGCTGTACCACATGCCTAACCCTAACGCTAACCTAACCCTAACACTAACGCTAATCCTGACCCTAACCTGTACGGTAACGCTAACTCTAAACCTATCCCTAACCCGAACACTAACCTGTACCGTAACCCTAAACCTACCCCTCAACCTAACCCTAACCTCTACCATAACCATAACCCTAACCCTAACCCTAACCCTAAACCTTACCTGTACAGTAACCCTAACCCAAAACCTAACCCTAACCCTAACCTGTATCATAACCCTAAACCTAACACTAACCCTAACCCTAACGCTAACCTATAACGTAACCTTAACCCTAAACCTTACCATAACCCTAACTTGTACCGTAACCCTAATCCTAAATCTAACCCTTACCTGTAACGTACCCTAACCCTAACCCAAACCATAAACTGTACCGTAACACTAACCCAGACCCTCAACCTAACCATAACCTGTACCGTAACCCTAACCCTAAACCTAACCCTAACCCTAACCAGTACCGTAACCCTAACCCTAACCTGAACCTTAACACTAACCCTATTCCTAACCCCAAATCTAAACCTCTCCTGTACCTGAACAGTAACCCTAAACCTAACCTCTATGGCAAACCTAAACCTAACCGGTACAGTAACCCGAACCCTAAACTGTACCGTAACACTAAACCTAACCCTAACACTACCCCTCACCCTAAACCTAATCTGTAAAATAACCTAACCCTAAGCCTAAACCGAACCCTAAACCTAACCTGTACCATAACACGGAACGTAACCCTAACCCTAACCCTAACCTGTACCCTAACCCTAAACTGTAACGTAACCGTACCCCTAACCCTAACCCTGACCGTAATCCTTACCTGTCCCATAAAACTAAACCCTAACCCTAAACATAACCTTTACCGTAACCCTAACCCTAACCCTAACCCTAAACTGTATCGTAAACCTAACCCTACCCTACACTGTACCGTAACCCTAACCCTACCTCTATACATAACCTGTAACCTAACCCTAACCATAACTCTAAACTCTATGCCAAACCTAACGCTAACCCTAACACTAACCCTATCCCAATCCATAACCCTAAACTGTAGCGCAAACCTAACCCTAACCCTAACACTAAACCTAACCCTAAACAGTACGGTAACCCTAACCCTAAACCTAAAACTAACCGGTACCGTAACCCTAACCCTAGCCCTAACCCTAACCCTAACCCTAACCCTTAACCTTTCCTGTACCGTAAACCTAACCCTAAACCTAAACCTAACCCTAACCTGTACCGTAACCCTTTCAGTAACCTAAACCTAACCGTAACCCTAATCTGTAAGGTAACCTTAAACCTAACCCTAACCCTAACGCTAACCTATACTGTAACGCTAACCCTAAAACCAAACGTAACCCTTAACTTGTACCGTAACCCTAACCCTAAACCTAACCCTAAACTTTAACCTTACCTGTACCGTAACCCTAACCCTAACCGTAACCCTAACCTGTACCGTAACCCTAACCATAACCCTAAACCCAACATTAAGCCTAACCCTAACCACTACCGTAACCCTAAGCCTAACCATAAACCTAAACCTAACCCTAAAACTAAACTATACCGTTTCCCTCACCCTAAGCCTAACCAAAACACTAACCCTAACCTGTACCGTAACCCTAAACCTAACCCAAACCAAAGCCTAACCTGTACCATAAACCTAACTCTAACACTAACTCTAACCCTAACCCTAACATTAACCTGTACTATAACCCTAACCCTAACACTAACCCTAAACCGTACCTGTACCATAACCCTAACCCTAACCCAAACCCTAACTCTAACCCTAACCCCAACATGTACCGTAAACATACCACTAACCCTAATCTAACATGTACTGTAAACCTAACCCTAACCCTAACCCTAACCCTAACCCTAACGCTAACCTGTACCGTAACCCGAAACCTAACCCTAACCCTAACCTTAACCCTAACGTGTACCATAACCCTAAACCTAACGCTCACCTTAACCCTAACCGGTACCGAAACCCTAAACTTACCCTAACCCTAAACCTAATACTAACCCTAAACCTAACCTGAATCGTAACCCTAACCCTAACCCAAAGCCTAACCCTAACCTGTACCGTAAACCTAACCCTAACCCTAACCATAACCCTAACCTGTACCGTAACCCTAAAACTAACACTAACCCTATAACTAAGCCTAAACTATACCGTAACCCTAACCCTAAACCTAACCGTAGCCCTAACTTGTACCGTAACCCTAACCCTAACACTAACACTAACCCTAACCTGTAACATAACACTAACCCTAAACCTAACCCTAACCTGTACCGTTACCCTAATCCTAACCCTAAAACTAACCATAACCTGTACCGTAACCGTAACCCTAACCCTAAACCAAACCCTAAACCTAAGCTGTACCATAACCCTAAACCTAACCCTAACCGTAAACTGTACCGAAACCCTAAACCTAAACCTAACCCTAAGATGTACCACGACCTTAACCCGAACCATAAACCTAACCCTAAATGTACGGTAACCTTAACCCTAAACCTAACCCTAACCTGTACCGTAAACCTAACACTAACCCTAAACCTAACGTGTAACGTAACCCTAACGGCAACCCTAATCCCAAACCTAACCCTAACCTTAACCGCTACCGAAACCCTAACCCTACCCCAAATTTAACCCTGAACTGTATCGTAAACCTAACCCTAACGCTAAACCTAACCCAAACACTTACCTGCACCGTAAGCCTACCCCTAAGCCTACCCCTAACCGTAACCCTAACCCTAGCTCTAAACCTACCCTGTAACCTAACCATAACCATAACTCTAAACTCTATGGCAGGGATCCCTGGGTGGCGAAGCGGTTTGGCGCCTGCCTTTGGCCCAGGGCGTGATCCTGGAGACCCGGGATCGAATCCCACGTCGGGCTCCCGGCGCATGGAGCCTGCTTCTCCCTCTGCCTGTGTCTCTGCCCCTCTCTCTCTCTCTCTGTGACTATCATAAATAATAAATAAAAAAATTAAAAAAAAAATTAAAAAAAAAAAAACTCTATGGCAAACCTAACCCTAAGCCTAACACTAACCCTTACCCTAACCATAACCCTAATCCTATCCTGTACCGTAAACCTAACACTAACCCTAACCCTAAAAGTAATCCGAACCTGCACCGTAACCCTAAACCTAACCTTAACCCTAACCCTAACGCTAACCTATACCATAACCCTAACCCTAAACCGAACCGTAACCCTAACTTGTACCGTAACCCTAAACCTAACCCTAAACCTCAACTTAAACCTGACCTATACCGTAACCCTAACCCTAACCCTGACCTGTACCATAAATAACACTAACCCTAAAACTAACCATAACCTGTACCATAACCCTAACCCTAAAGTTACCCTAACCGTAACCCTAACCCTAACCTGTACCGTAACCCTAAACCTAACCCTAAACCTATCCCTATCCTAACCTGTACCGCAAACCTAACCCAACCAAAGCCTAACCCTAACCCTGACCATAACCAGTACGGTAACCCTAACACTAAACCTAACCCTAACCCTAAGTTGTACCATAACCCTAACCCTAAACCTAACCCTAACCCTAACCCTAACCTGTACCGTAACCCTGACCCTAAGCCTATCACTAACCTATACCGAAACCCTAACCCTAATCCTAAACTGTACCATAACCCTTCCACTAACACTAAACCTAACCTGTACTGTGACCCTAACCCTAACCCTAACCCTAACACTAACCTGTGCCGTAACCCTAACACTAACACTAAACCCCACCCTAACTTGTATCGAAACCCTAACCATAACCCTAACCCTACACTTACAGTAACCCTAATGCTAACCCTAACCTGTACCGTAACCCTAACCCAAACCCTAAACCTAACCCTAATGCTAACTTATACCTTAACCCTAACCCTAAACCAAACCATAACCCTAACTTGTTCCATAACCCTAATCCTAACCCTAAACCTAACATGTACCACAACCCTTAGCCTAACCCTAATAGTAAACTGTACCGTAACCCTAACCCTAACCCTAACCTTAACCTGTACCGCAACCCTAACACTAACCCTAACCTGTACGGTAACCCTAAGCATACCCCTAACCCTCAGCTGTACCACATGCCTAACCCTAATGCTAACCTAACCCTAACCCTAACCCTAACCCAGACCCTAACCTGTACGGCAACCCTAACTCTAAACCTATCCCTAACCCGAACACTAACCTGTACCGTAACCCTAACCCTACCCCTCAACATAACCCTAAGCTGTACCGTAACCATAAACATAACCTAACCCTAACCCTAACCCTAGTCCTAAAACTTACCTGAACAGTAACCCTAACCCAAAACCTAACCCTAAACCTAACCTGTACCATAACCCTAAACCTAACACTAACCCTAACCCTAACGCTAACCTATAACGTAACCCTAACCCTAAACCTTACCATAACCCTAACTTGTACCGTAACCCTAATCCTAAATCTAACCCTTACCTGTAACGTAACCCTAACCCTAACCCTAACCCTAAACTGTACCGTAACACTAACCCTAACCCTCAACCTAACCATAACCTGTACCATAAACCTAACCCTAAAACTAACCCTAACTCCAACCCTACTCTAACCAGTACCGTAACCCTAACACTAACCTGTACCGTAACACTAACCCTATTCCTAACTCTAAATCTAAACCTCTCCTGTACCCGAACCGTAACCCAAAACCTAACCTCTAAGACAAACCTAACCCTAACCAGTACCGTAACCCGAACCCTAAACTGTACCGTAACACTAAACCTATCCCTAACACTACCCCTCACCCTAAACCTAATCTGTAAAATAACCTAACCCTAAGCCTAACCCGAACCCTAACCCTAACCTGTACCATAACCCTCAACGTAACCCTAACACTAACCCTAACCCTAAACTGTACCGTAACCCTAACCTTAACCCTAACCCTACACTGTAACGTAACCCTACCCCTAACCCTAACCCTGACCGTAATCCTTACCTGTCCCATAAAACTAACCCTAACGCTAAACTTAACTGTACCGTAACCCTAACACTAAACCTAACCTTCCTAAACTGTAATGTAAAACCTAACCCTACTCCTACACTGTACCGTAACCCTAACCCTAACCCTACCTCTATACTTAACCTGTAACCCAACCCTAACCATAACTCTAACCTTTATGCCAAACCTAATTCCTAACTCCTAATACTAATTCCTATTCCCATTCATAATCCCTAAACTGTAGCGCAAAACCTAAACTCTAATCCCTAACTCCTAACTCCTAACCCAATCCCTAACTCCTAACCCTAACCAGTACGGTAACCCTAACCCTAAACCTAAACCTAAACCTAACCAGTACCGTAACCCTAACCCTAGCCCTAACCCTAACCCTAACCCTAACCCGAAACCTTTCCTGTACCGTAAATGTAACCGTAAACCTAAACCTAACCCTAACCTGTACCGTAACCCTTTCAGTAACCCAAACCTAACCATAACCCTAATCTGTACGGTAACCTTAAACCTAACCCTAACCCTAACGCTAACCTATACTGTAACGCTAACCTAAAACTAAACGTAACCCTTAACTTGTACCGTAAACCTAACCCTAAACCTAACCCTAAACTTTAACGTAACCTGTACCATAACCCTAACCCTAACCGTAACCCTAACCTGTACTGTAACCCTAACCATAACCCTAAACCCAACACTAAGCCTAACCCTAACCACTACCGTAACCCTAACCCTAACCATAAATCCCAAACTCTAACCCTAAAACTAAACTATACCGTTTCTCACCCTAAGCCTAACCCTAACCCTAACCCTAACCCTGAACCCTAAATTAATCTGTACTATAACCCTAACCCTAACACTAACCCTAAACCTAACCTGTACCATAACCCTAACCCTAAACCAAACCCTAACCCTAACCCTAACCCTAACCCCAACCTGTACTGCAACTATAGCACTAACCTCTAATCCCTAAACTGTACTGTAAACCTAACGCTAACTCCAACACTAACCTAATTCCTAACTCTGTACCGTAAAATCCCAATTCTAACCCTAACATTAACCCTAACCCTGCACTCCTAAACCTAATGTGTAACGTAACCCTAACCGCAACCCTAATACCAAACCTAACCCTAACCCTAACCACTACCGTAACCCTAACCCTACCCCAAATTTAACCCTGAACTGTATCGTAAACCTAACCCTAACGCTAAACCTAACCTAACACTTACCTGCACCGTAAGCCTACCCCTAACCCTACCCCTAACCGTAACCCTAACCCTAGCTCAAAACCTACCCTGTAACCTAACCCTAACCATAACTCTAAACTCTATGCCAAACCTAACCCTAACCCTAACACTAACCCTATCCCTATCCATAACCCTAAACTGTAGCACAAACCTAAACCTAATCATAACCCTAACGCTAACCCTAAACCTAACCCTAACCAGTATGGTAACCCTAAACTTAAACCTAAACCTAAACCTAACCGGTACCGTAACCCTAACCCTAGCCCTAACCCTAACCCTAACCCTAACCCTAAACATTTCCTGTACCGTAAACCTAACCCTAACCCTAAACCTAAACCTAACCCTAACCTGACCGTAACCCTTTCAGTAACCAAAACCTAACCGTAACCCTAATCTGTACAGTAACCTTAAACCTAACCCTAACCCTAACGCTAACCTATACTGTAACGCTAACCCTAAAACTAAACATAACCCTTAACTGGTACCGTAACGCTAACCCTAAACCTAACCCTAAACTTTAACCTAACCTGTACCAGTAACCCTAACCCTAACCGTAACCCTAACCTGTACCGTAACCCTAACCATAACCCTAAACCCAACACTAAGCCTAACCCTAACCACTACCGTAACCCTAACCCTAACCATAAACCTAAACCTAACCCTAAAACTAAACTATACCGTTTCCCTCACCCTAAGCCTAACCCTAACACTAACCTGTACTGTAACCCTAAACCTAACCCAAACCTAAGCCTGACCTGTACCATAACCCTAACTCTAACCCTAACTCTAACCCTAACACTAACATTAAGCTGTACTATAAGCCTAACCCTAACACTAACCCTAAACCTAACCTGTACCATAACCCTAACCCTAACCCAAACCCTAACCCTAACCCTAACCCTACCCCAACCTGAACCGTAACCATACCACTAACCCTAACCCTTACCTGTACTGTAAACCTAACCCTAACCCTAACCCTAAACCTAACCCTAACCTGTACCGTAAACCTAACTCTAACCCTAACATTAACCCTAACCCTAACCCTAAACCTAACGTGTAACGTAACCCTAACCGCAACCCTAATACCAAACCTAACCCTAACCCTAACCACTACCGTAACCCTAACCCTACCCCAAATTTAACCCTGAACTGTATCGTAAACCTAACCCTAACGCTAAACCTAACCCTAACACTTACCTGCACCGTAGCCTACCCCTAACCCTACCCCTAACCGTAACCCTAACCCTAGCACTAAACCTACCCTGTAACCTAACCCTAACCATAACTCTAAACTCTATGCCAAACCTAACCCTAACCCTAACACTAACCCTATCCCTATGCATAACCCTAAACTGTAGCGCAAACCTAAACCTAATCCTAACCCTAACGCTAACCCTAAACCTAACCCTAACCAGTATGGTAACCCTAACCCTAAACCTAAACTTAACCTAATCGGTACCGTAACCCTAACCCTAGCCCTAACCCTAACCCTAACCCTAACCCTATTCCTAAACCTTTCCTCTACCGTAAACCTAACCCTAACCCTAAACCTAAACCTAACCCTAACCTGTACCGTAACCCTTTCAGTAACCCAAACCTAAACGTAACCCTAATCTGTACAGTCACCTTAAACCTAACCCTAACCCTAACGCTAACCTATACTGTAACGCTAACCCTAAAACTAAACGTAACCCTTAACTGGTACCATAACGCTAACCCTAAACCTAACCCTAAACTTTAACCTAACCTGTACCGTAACCCTAACCCTAACCGTAACCCTAACCTCTACCGTAACCCTAACCATAACCCTAAACCAAACACTAAGCCTAACCCTAACCACCACCGTAACCCTAACCCTAACCATAAACCTAAACGTAACCCTAAAAGTAAACTATACCGTTTCTCTCACCCTAAGCCTAACCCTAACACTAACCTGTACCGTAAGCCTACCCCTAACCCTACCCCTAACCGTAACCCTAACCCTAGCTCTAAACCTACCCTGTAACCTAACCCCTAACCATAACTCTAAACTCTATGGCAAACCTAACCCTAACACTAACCCTTACCCTAACCATAAACCTAATCCTATCCTGTACCGTAACCCTAACACTAACCCTAACCCTAAACCTAATCCTAACATGCACCGTAACCCTAAACCTAACCTTAACCCTAACCCTAACGCTAACCTATACCGTAACCCTAACCCTAAACCTAACCATAACCCTAACTTGTACCATAACCCTAACCCTAACCCTAAACCTAAACTTTAACCTGACCTATACCGTAACCCTAACCCTAACGCTGACCTGTACCATAAATGTAACACTAACCCTAAAAATAACCATAACCTGTACCATAACCCTAACCCTAAAGTTACCCTAAACATAACCCTAACCCTAACCTGTACCGTAACCCTAAACCTAACCCTAAACCTATCCCTAACCTGTACCGCAAACCTAACCCTAAACCAAAGCCTAACCCTAACCCTGACCATAACCTGTACGGTAACCCTAACACTAACCCTAACCCTAACCCTAAATTGTACCGTAACCCTAACCCTAAACCTAACCCTAACCCTAACCTTAAACTGTACCGTAACCGTGACCCTAACCCTATCCCGAACCTGTACCGAAACCCTAACCCTAATCCTAAACTGTACCGTAACCCTTCCACTAACACTAACCCTAACCTGTACTGTGACACTAACCCTAACCCTAACACTAACACTAACCTGTGCCGTAACCCTAACCCTAACACTAAACCTCACCCTAACTTGTATCGAAACCCTAACCATAACCCTAACCCTACACTTACAGTAAGCCTAACCCTAACCCTAACCTGTACCGTAACCCTAACCCAAACCCTAAACCTAACCCTAATGCTAACTTATACCTTAACCCTAACCTAAACCTAACTGTAACCCTAACTTATTCCGTAACCCTAATCCTAACCTAACCCTAACATGTACCACAACCCTTAGCCTAACCCTAATCGCAACCTGTACCGTAACCCTAAAC